>OY101449.1:126298174-126337284 GCA_956483635.1 Panzeria rudis
AAATATTCAAATATCCTTAGGGGGTGGTGTTTATGGGCATTTCAAAATTGTAAACACTGCAGTGCAAAGTTATTTAGCTACTTAGCTCATGTTCGAAATTTAATAACTTTCAAAAAAGAATTGACAAAGCTATGGGATTTTATTTTTATAATATGTTACCTGCTCCACGAAAAGGGACCTCTGTGACAAAAAAATTTTTTTTTACTTTTTGAGCGATTCTTATAGGAAAAAAACGCTCTTTTAAATGCCGCAAACCGAAAGTTTCTATGTCTTTTATTCTTTTTACAAATCACCTGTAAAGATGAACATAATTAATGAAAAAATTGAAAAATGTGATATAAACAGATAATATATATAATATTTGAAATTTAAAAGAATTTCAATATCAAAGGTACAAAATTATCGCCAGATGATCAGGTTGAAGGAAGAGTTGCATAACCATGCGCAAAACACGGATAAACGAAGCGCCTTTTTAAACGCGTTTTTCTCAATAACTTCTTTTCGGCGCAGAGGTCTCTTTTCGTGGAGCAAGTCACATATATAAATATGAAAATGAAATTTTTTATTTTATATAATCTCCTTAACATTTTTTAGCTTTTTTCGTTACATATAGCGAATATTAATTAATACAATTTCGTCAATCTTTTTATTTTTATGTGCTTATCACACATTGAAATTTTCTAAATTTCTAATAATATGCATTACTAAAAACGTAATAACTAAAAACCTGGCCAAACCTGGTTGTGAAAATCATAATACTTATTTGTGAGTCTTTATACTACTCTACAGTAAAGGCCTTCAACCTCTGAAAACCCATAAAAAAATTCGCAGCTTACCAAACCTTGTAATTTTTTATTGTAGCTATATTTTTTTTTAGCAAATTTTATATAGCTGAAATTTTATATGAATGATTCGGTCAAAATTATCAAAACTAGTGTGGGAGGCTTAATATATTGTCAGTTTTCAAATACCAAAGAAAAAATTAAAAATACATGGTAAATAATTAAAAATCGGCCTACTTCGATTTCGTTGTTCAAAAAACCAAGTAATTGTATTAAACATTATTAACTAAATATACCAACTTTACGGCTTTCTAATAGTCAAAGTAGGCTATATATAGTGATCAAAATTTGTAATTGCCAGTTTGAAAGTGTTAGCTCTAAAATAGCATCAATATTTTTTTAAAAATCCAAAAAAATTTGTTGATCTTTGCCCAAAATGTACCTTTGTGTTATGTTACAAAAAGTCTTTCAAAAAGCTTTAAATTATTAAAACCTCAATGTAATATTGGAAACTACACATAATTTTGTATTTTTAATATGTGATATGTCTATCTCTCTCTTTTATACGTCTAAAATGTATGGACTTATAAGTAAAAATCCCTACTGAAAAAATTTTACATGGGCTAAGATATAATCGACACCATAGCGTATAATTAATATATAGTATTAAATATAGGTCATATTGGTGCAAAAGTGTTATAGATTTTAATAGATTTTTCAAATGTATTAAATTTTTGTTAATGCTATAAATTCGTTGATTGTTGATATATTCAAATAAAATTGTGCAGTTATATAGGAATTTATATACTAAATACCAGGAAAGAAAAAAATAACTAAGGTTTTCTTCTGAGAATCTCAGAATTATTAAGAAAGTTTCAAGAAATTCAAAAAATCAAATTCTGAACAATTTTGATCATAGCGTCCACACTTGACCCAGGGTCCATTTAACACTTTGCCAAATAAATGGCAACAGATTTGAAATCCCAGCTTTGGGTTTTTAGAATATGTGGACTAAATTACAAATTTCGATCTAAAATAAGTGGTATTAGGACGTGCCCAGGTCCAACTATATTAGGAAATTTAATTATTTGTTTGGCGTCGATTCACGACTGTCCAGATACCTTTCAAATAAGTGTTCAGACGGCAGAATTTCATGAAACTTTTTTAAATTCTTTGAAATTTTGTTCTTTACCTAACAAAGAAAAATATTCATAAGACGGACAATATTTGTATCCGATATCTGGAAGATACTGGACTAAAGTTTTGAAATATTGAGAAATTTTAATTTACAAAGGAGTATAACTCACTAACTATAGGAGATTAGTATACAACTAAACATGTATATTTTAGATATTATTACGGCTTATAATACAGCAAAAAAGCTTTGAATTCGGATGAGATAGAAATGTTATTCGGATAGAACTATCCGTTTAGAAATGCCTGATTTATGTTCCAAATATTTGAACTCTGCCCCACTGTGCAATGCTAATTTTAAACAAAGTCTGTACTTTTGCCAAAAATTTAATATGACTTTCTAATCAACATTGTAATATGCTGATTTTACGTTAGTATTTTTTCCGTGTATTAAATCAAGTTTGTCTTATATCTAGAAATTTTATAAATGATGTGTGTGCAAAGTTTCATAAGATTCTTTTAAATAGAAGTAGTTAGTGGAAAAATAATATTTAATTTAAATGGGCGTCGCAATGCCTACTTTTCTAATCATAATATAACATTTTACACGGAGCTTAGTGTGTGTGTGTGACAAGTTTTATAAAAGTCGGTTAAATAGAAGTAAGGTAAAAGGAATATTTCTTTAAATGGGCATATTACTGCCTTCTTTTATAGTCATGATATTGCATTTATAATGGAGCTCAATGTGTGTGCCAAGTTTCATAAGACCCGGTTAAGTAGAAGAAGTATAAAATATAGTTAATTTGATTAGACGTGGCACTGCCAACTTTTCTAATTATAATATTGTGTTGTCACAGAAAGTTCCATAATAATCGATAAAGATTTTCATTCTAAAATATTTTTGGCCAAAAAAACGAGTCGTCTGAATCCTAGTGCATTGGCTGAAAAATATATCATGGATCAATTTTGATGCTCTAGCGATGCATGTCATAAGAATTTGATCACTTACGATTTATTTTAATTGCAAGAGATCTTAAGTATGGATTTGTCTTTAAACATATTCTAACAAAGTTATTTTAAAATTTAAGACGCTTTCTTCCAACAAGTCTGACATTGTAGTGAGAAATTGGAAAAAAGTAATACAAATAGTAAATATCAATTTGATCGCTCTATCAGTCTTTAACAAAAAAAAAACTCTTCTACCAATAAATCATATATTACAATAAACTGCACAATTGCTAAAACTTCACTCACAAATGGAAACCATAACTTTAAAATTGTATCATGTCAAATATGTGCTTTTAATCCATTGAATCATAAAACATTTAAATGAACAAATTATATGCAATAACAAAAACACCACTTCTGGAAATCTATATACATATAAAAGATTAGTTTATTATTATCCCTCCTGTTTTTGCCACAACACAGCCAATTGTCATTTGCAAATATTTTTAATAAATCACTATGACACAAAAACAATCAAACACGTTCAAGCAAACAATATAAACATTACCAAATTTCGCAGAGTAAAAATTCCTGTAGTCAACATCATTATTATCAACATTACAAATAAAATGATGGACAGTTTGGAGACAAATCTCTTTCTGTTTCACTCATCTTGTTTTGCATATTTGTAGGGTGAATATTGAACGGTATATGATGTGGTTAAATATTGCAGCATCAGCCAATGTTTTTTTTTTTGTCATGCATAACAAACATAGATTTTGGGGAATTCTAGCTGGAGAAGGAGGTAAAAGCAGCAGTGGCAGCTAAAACAGGAGTGAATTCAATGAGTGTCATTTTGTGGTTTTGTCATTTTTGACATTACATTATTGTACAACAATACTTGATAGTTTATTAATATGATTATTTCGAACGTATTTGCTTTGTGAATCCAAATTGATTATTAGGCTAAGGTTCGTAACGTTATATTCAGAAAGAATTGGGCATGATTAATATTCCAAGGAATATTGTTAGTTATTTCAATACCATTTTATAAGTAATTTTTATTTGTTTGTTCCTTTGTTCATTGAATTTATTATGGGTATCGTTAGTTTTTGACGTCAAACTAAGCGATATGATGCCATCTATAAACACTTATAAGCATTGACGATATCACTGAACCATTAAATTGGGAAGAATTAATAGTGTTTGAAAAAAGGATATACAATATTATTCTGTAATTCAAGAGATAAAAACCAAAAAACTTATTATAATAAATTACTTTTTCTCTCTTTTACTTTTGGCATGTGTTCTAAGAGTAAATATCTTTATAGATGGAATCCAACATAACAATATATTAAAAACGTGTGAGGTATTAAATTGTAACTAGTAAAAATTGTGTTTTGTGCGACAACAACATAACACAAAGAAATAAAAAATCTAGATATTGTTTATCTATTTTTTAATTAATATAGTATAAACAAAGCTAATAAGCGGCTATGACTTAATACAAGTCATTAGTAAAATCGGATACCGCCGCACAGTGACTCCTATTGCAAAAGTATTAGTATCAATCTTGAAGAAAATTGAATTCTTGACCATCCTGCTGAAAGGTGTCTAAGTCCACTGGAATATTTTAAAGGAAAGTAGTAGAGCTTAAAAGAAATGTTATTCGAAAATTACCAAATCTTCATCATCATAAAAGTGAATATCTTTTCTATGCTTTCTTCTGTATTTGCATTTGTGAATATAAGACTGGCATAGAGTTATTATTTATTAACAAGTCTAAAGTTAATGTTTCTATGGCTGTATAATTTTTGTTTTCAAAATTAGTCACTGAGCAACGAGCAAATAATAACGTAGAACTTAAAAATATTCAAGGTATTTAAATTTTCGTCAACATCTACATATTTATGCTTTTTTTCTTTTAGTACTACTCCTACTACCTTTTATGATGCCAGTGATTTTTTCATGCTTTATTATTTTATTATATTGTTATTTATTTATTTTTTTATTTTTATTGTTGATGGTGACGATTATATAGTTGTTATTTTTGTTGCTGGCACTCAAGCGTATCGTAAGTAAAAATGGAAATTCATGAATTATTTATAACACAACGGAACAGTGATTTTGTTATTAAAACAAAACAAACTGATTCTTATATATTTTCAACTGCTGATTGCGATGTTAATATTTGTTTTTCCTTAGCAGCTCTAGTTTTAAGCATATAGTGACATAAAAAATATTTGCATAATTTTTACAATTTTTTTGTATTATATAATATTTCACGATTAGTGATCAAAACCTTAAATTCCTTTCTGGATTAGTAATATATGGTGAGCATATCATGATATGTTACTGGTATTGCAAGCATATTAAAAATCATGAAATTTTGGTTAAGTCTTCAATTTTTTTTTATAAATTTTCGGAAATCAAACTAACTGTTTCTTATGTATTTTCATTCACTTATTACGAAAATAAAATTATTTAGTTCTAGAGGCTCGTGTTTTAGAGATATTGTGTATTATTAAAAAATATACTTGTAATTTTCCTTTTCTAGCAACATCCAAAAGAAGTTGGTTCTTATGTTACATGTTTCAATGGTTACGTAAAAAAGACATTGTATGAGCAATTCAGAAAGTTTATGTGTTATTTGTGGTGACTACATCGTAAGCCTAGCACGAACCTAAAAGAAAAAGCTGCATTATTGAAATATACACACAGAAAAATTTCATAGTAAAATCGTTGAACACCAGGTAAATTTAATACTTTTCGGCAGTGATTTTGCTTCATAGGTGTTTCCTGTTAATTTAAATTAATTTACAATAACCTCGAAATAACTTTTTCCTTTTGACATAACTATATTTCATGTTGATTTAATATTTCAGTACAGCTAAATCAAAATAAAGTTGATACTGAATTAAAATGAAGAATCATGTTGAATCAAATTTAATTTAACTTGAAACAACGTGAATTTAGTATTGAAACGACAGGGAGAATCATGTTGAATCAAAGTTATTTCAAGTTTGAACAATGTGAATTTTATATTGAAACAACACGAAGACTCGCATTGAATTAAAGTTTTATGAAGTTGAAACAACATGACTTTAATGTAGCTATTTTACTAATTATTTCACTTATGTGATGTGTATTAGTACAGGCATTAGACAAATGTGTGTTGAAGTTGCTGCACCAGCCAAGATTTGTACTCATGCCACTTGCATGAAAGTCAATGCGCTAACCTTCGCACCCACAACAGCTTCAAACTGCACTTTAGATTTACACTAAATAAATAACATCGCATGCAAAATGACTTTCATTTTAATCCAACATGATTTAGTTGATTATTTAATATGAAATTTATTTGAAATTATAGTAATGCTTATTCAAAATTAAATTTAACGTTTATAAAAAAATTATTTCAGCTCTAAAAAATAAAAATTCAAAGAGATTATTTCTTGTAAATTCAATATGATTTCCAATCAAAATTTTGTCAGGTTGATTTTACATTTCATCATCACAAATTACACAAAAACTTTATGTATTGTTCATACAACATCTATTATACGTAAGTAACCATTGCATCAATGACTTGTAAATTGACAAATGTGAAATTAAAGAGAAATTTTTTTGAATGGCGTTATAAAAGAAAAATTTTAAGTAATATTTATATAATGCACAATATCTTTAAAACAAAAGCAGCTAGAAAAATAACGAATATGATTTTCGTAATTATCAGACAAAAATGCATTAGACTCAATTGTTTTTATTTCAGAAAATTTTAAAAAAATTGTTAAGGACTAAGCAAAAATCTTAAAATCCTTGCAATAACTGTAAGATATACTGATATACTTACCAATGTTACTCTACTGAAATGAAAGAGATTTTTGTGTCGATTTATAATGCAGAAAGTGCTTCAAGGTTTTGTAGACCTTTCGCGAAATAATAAGCGAATAATACAAAAAATAATGTAAATTATGCATATAATAAATGTTACTAGATCTTTAAAACTAGAGCTGCTAGGGAAAAAATATGTATGATGGCTGCATATGGAAATATGTATAAGAATCAACTGTTTTTATTTAAACAACTCTAAAAAACTTCCATTTTGTTGCGTTGTGTAATATATTCAAGGACTTAGTGAGCAATGACTGAGTAGCTTTTTGTAACATTTATGTATATTTGTTTTTATTTTTTAAGTTTGCTTCTCATTCCTTGATTTTCGCATATGTATGTTTGGTAAGGTACATATTTCTAAAAACCAAAAGCTACCACGTTAGTGATTTCGTATGTGTGAAACTCTTCATGCATGTATATAAGATTTGATTGCACAAATACATATATAAAGTAGTGTGTTGCAAGTCTAAGGTCTTTTTATTTTATTTATTTCATTTTGTTTTTGATAACAAGTCCTACGTGGTGTAATTAAAAATTTATTAAAATATTTAAATGTATGAACTTCGTGTGATAGCATGAAACGTAATAGGCTCAAGATATTACAGTTGCAATACATTATAGAGTATATATTATTTGCAAAATATGTTAAACATTCATTCAATATGTTTTTAATATTATCGCTAATATAACAAACATTTCTTAAAAATTTGACTATATTAGTTGTTCTACACCTTCCGTACAAATATTATGATTGAATTTATTGCTGTTATATCAGCAAAAGCAAAAACATTTTCGGCATATCTATGAGCATACTATTAAAAGTGTCCTTAAAATGGCCAATCTGCTGTATCAAATGGTGAGAGATTGGCCCTTTTTACGCAACTACGTCGATATGATCTTTTACATATGTATATTTTTCAATATATGTATTTAAATACATTTTGTTTAGTATTTCTTTGTTGTCATTTCAAATTTTTAACTTACTAAAGGAATATAACGATGCTTAAGGTTTAAAATAAAACTACCAACAGACCTTAAGCTTTTATCAATTCGATTTTGATTTGTTAATTAGACTAAACTGAGCATTAGAATCAAAAACTGAACCAATATAGTTACACATATTTTAAGTAAATGGCTTAGACTAGGTTATCAATTTGCTAGTGAAAGATTGGAAAAAATTGTTCCAGTCCACTTGGGTCCCATCATGATGGTTTAGATACCTGTAGGGAAAAGAAAGAAAAGGGGTAGAACAGAATAGTACACAGGCTGAAAAGAGACAGAGGTTGTATAAAGAGATTAGGAAATAGTGAGAAGAAGAGAGGTGGGGTTAGGCGTACTGAATTCAGTAAGGGAAAGGTCGCTTATAAATTAAAACGCTATTTGAGTAGTCAGCTTGAACAATCATCTGCTCCTGAAGAAGCAACTTATGTACTTGAGCTTTATTTCTGAGAACTTGGAGAGGCTACGAAAGATCTTTTGGCTAGAAGGAGAAGGCAGTGGTCCTTCTGATCGGGGCAAATGAACAAAAGGAGCATTATATACTCTTCTTCTGCATCACTACAGTATAAGATTTTAAATAAATACATACATACATTCAGTTTTACATACATATACATTTCTTATTGGCAATTAAGCACAATCAATTAAGGCTTAAGAAAAGTCCTCCAAATATATTCGAAAATAAATTCTATAATTCATTTCCTTTTAAATTGGGCGTAGTCCAAATATTAAAATTATAGAGCGTGTATCTTCTTTCTAATGTGTTTTGTTATTAAATAATTATGTTTATTACCACAATAGTCCACTTTGTGTTAAACTTGGCTTTCTAAAAGACTGAAATCAAAAGAATAAATTATTAAATAAAAGCTTTATGTTTGCTAGAACTCTAAACACGTACATAAATTTATGTAAGATTATACCAGCCTTAAAAAAAGCATTGTTTTAATATATGTCATATAAGCTTGATGTTTAAACAAATTTATGAATTCTAATTACATATATTATTTGTCAGAAGATATTATATTATGTTACACAAAAAGCAGACCAAATATTTACACCCGTCTTTTGAGCTCTGTGGCAAAATCAAAATTAAAACAAATGACACTTCTTATATGGTTCAGTATATAAAAATTGTAATTTGCTATAATTTTTAATTTGTCACAAGCTTACAAAAAGTTTGGTTTAAAAATTATGAAATATAGAGTAAAAAAATTTCTAAAACTTCTCTCCCGTAAAATTTGCATAATGCTACTTACGACAGCTGGTCATGTCAGCGACGATATGCATACCCTTCAGTTAAGGTACGGTTACACTTGGCAAATATTTGCCCAAAAAAAGTAACCACTGCTTTTACCCACTTGGTTTTTATATCAGAAAATAAAGTCAATTATGTCGCAAAATGCTATTTTTATATTATTTTTAATAAATACGCACTCATATTTAAAAAAATATTATAATTAAAGAAAATGCAGTTTTAGCTTGTCTGTTGATCACGTTTTTTTTTCGGCAAATATATGCTAAGTGTGGCCGTACTTTAGGCTAATTTGCATTTAATAATACGTATACTTTATATAAATTAATCATATAATTATTAATCATACGCAAGCGTGCAGTGTTATTGCATTTGATCAATACATATTAGTTATATATTAATTTATTTATATGTTACACTACTCAGCACTGGTTTTGGTGCCAATAAACTGTATATTTTTCTTAACTAAGGACAATAAATAGCAAACATTTTGATTTTCTGCGTGAAAAAAATAACCGTAATGCCTAAAGCAGCCCATCCATTATACAATATTATTGCTTATGCTATTGTCAATGATGCCAATTTAGCCATTTTCTGGCTAAATTTAGCCAATTTTCATCCGGTTTAGCCAGAAAAAAAGTTAATTTAGCCATATTTATTTTTTTAGCCACTTCTATTTTAATCTAGCCATTTTTTCATATATGAAAGTTTTTACCGATTTTTTCATAAAAAATATTAGACTCGCAACAAAGGAACACTTGCTTGCTACCAAAATGTTATTGTTTTCGCACGCATGAGAAGAAAGCCGACTTTGGTAAAACCTCAAACCATTTTTCAGAGATGAAAACAAGGTATTTTGTTTTATTTACATTCATTATCGTTCATCCATTCAGAAATTATACACAGCAAACTTTTTAAAAATTGACAAAAATCACCGAAAAGTCTTTTGTTTATAAAAATAAAAGTCTTTGTTGGCCGCAATAATATCTAATGGCAATCGATAGGCGGAAAAAATAGAATTCGGAAAGGGGTGTTGAAAATTTCTGTAATACTTGCATTCAGAAGTTATACCCAGTAGGATTTTTAAAAAATTTTCAAAAATCGGTGAGCTTAATAACAGCTAATGCCAATAGATATGGGGCAAAAGTACAATTGAGAAACGAGGGTTGTTGCTTTCTGAAATACTTCCATTCAGAAGCTATACCCAGCAAACTTTTCAAAATAGGCAAACATCACAGAAAAGTGTTTCGTTTATAAAATAAAAATCATATATGAGCGTAATAATCGCTAAAGACAATCGATAGACGGCAAAAATACAATTCAGAATCGGGGATTGTCACTATCTGAAATAATAAGCTATACAAACTTTTTAAGACTGACAAATATAGCTGAAAAAAATTTTGGTAATAAAAAGAAAAAACTTCGGTGAGCGCAATCCATTGGGTTCTATGAACTAAAAAAAATCTTTCCAATTTGATGTAAAAGATAATCTATGAATTACGTTCTTACTTTTGCTTAACACTCATGATTTTACATTTAGCCATTATTGGTGCAGCAATTCTGGCATCCCTGGCTATTGTATATATTATTGTCGTTTGGACCTATACTATGCAATTTAAATTGTTCTCATATTTGTGAAAACAAGTTTTAAGCCCGTAACAAAATAGTTGTGCATTAGCCTATTGAGCAAAACACTTGGCATAAAATAACACAATAGCTGAAAACGGCATGAGTTCAATGCTTAGCAGAGACATTTAATTGTGTTTTATGTTATTGTAATTTGTGTATTCAATGCCTTCTAAATATTGAAATTTATAAGTTGTTATTTGTAGTCCAACGTGGTAAGTTCTTGCCACCAATGACATCGCCATGTTAAAGTAATGGGTTAAAACGCCAAAGTAGAAGTAGCGAAGCATATGTTTATTAGCATTTTAACTCATAACTTTGCCATCAAAATTGTTCCTGGGTAAGTATAAAGTAATCATATTGAATTAACAGTTATAGAGTAATTTCAAGTGAAATCACTCTGCGGTAAATGGAACTGGCACAAAACAAGTCACGTGACCGGTCCGCAGGTGGTAGGGACCAGTCCGAGTTCTAACACTTCCTATGAAGCGGACCAGCCACTTTTACATGGGGATGTCCTAGGATGGGGTTAATTGATACTTTGTATGCACCTTGTAACTTGTCTCTGAACTATCTTATGAAGTCCTAATCGGTGTAGAATAATATAGATTATATATAAATATTATTCCCAAATTCAGCTGTAATTATCGACTAATTTATTTTTTTATAGTTACAAATCCAAGTAGAAATTGTATTTTATTTTTAAGCGATGTCTTTGATAGGATTCGAACCGACAACCTCCGGCATGACAGGCTAGTACACTACCCACTCGACCACAGGGGAACTTATATTTCAATGTTGTAAATACCAGTTAAGCTGGAATTAATATCTGAATATAGTTACGGAACAGGTTCCTGAGTGGAATGGCAGTCTCATTGAAGAGAGACAATTAATATTATATAGATACTGTGTAATAGGCCTTTGATCCAGATGCATGGAATTATTTCAGTGCCGTTTACTAATATACTAGCCGGAGTACCAACTGAATTGACTGAAAATGGGTAATATGTGACCATTTACACAATATGTCTTTTTTCACCATTCAATGCTCCTTATTTTTGGTACCAGTCTCACTTTCTCAAGTCATGGGACGAGTACTTTTGGAGCATTTGTCACCAAATTTTCCGCATGCCAACTAATATATGTGCCACATGGATTTTAATTTTAATTTTAAAAAATATAAGATAATCTTGGATGTACCAGAAACGAAACACCATCATCCTTGTATTTTTTTATTTTATAACTTCGGACTATTAGCCAGCCGAAGCAAAAAAAATACCAATTTGATACTTTTTACAATTGCGCTAGCATTTTAAGTGGAAAACATATTGAACTTATTATTCTTTATTTTAATGGGCAGTAATTAGCATTTCATATTGCTAAGCAAAGCTGAACTAGAATAATTAAGTGGATGAAAAGTGGCCACCTGAAAAGTGCACAGTTTTTTCTCGTTTTATCGATTTTCAATTGAACCCTGTGTGAACCCTGTTGTACATAAAGTATAGGCAATAGGTAATAAATGTATGACTTCTGGTTACCCCTTGTTAATTCTTCATTTAACACATAAGTTTTCTAAAGTTTAACAAAAAATATATATAGTTGAAGCAGTTGGTCTGTAAAGGGTTAATAATTGTATCTAATTTCCATCCGATTTCATCCATGTAAATGCTAAACAAAATAATTATGTAAATATTATAAATCATTTTAGTTTTTACTAATTTATCTAAATTATATAAACAGGTCCATTATCATTTCTTTTGTAACAAAATTACTGATAAAGATAGGCAAATATGTTTAAAATTCTTTCAATTGTTTAGGACAATGAAAAAGTATCTATCTGTATTAAAATAATGTAAAGTACAAAGATACAAATAACAGAGAATAGTCAAGTAAGAATGAACGGGTGTGTATGAGTAAGTATTTTTGGACAAAACATCCTTTAACTTCTGCATGGTTTGATTTTCGATGATTAATTGTTTACATTTTATGTATTTGTAAATTATTATGCATAAGATTAACAATGCGAGCATAACGTTTATGGTTATTCAAACAAAAATAAATTAATTATTATAATTTAATTGTTGAAAATATAATTATAAAGGATACTAACTAAACAGTTATCGCTAGAATATTATATTTATGTTATGTTGAAATTTCTCCTTCGACTGCCAGAAATTTGGTTTATCAGGATATTTGAATTATTTATTACACCGGCACACAAAAAAATAAAAATGGTGTTTACATTTGACCTTGCCGACCTATTTATATGAATTTGGATGCATTGAATCAAAACGTAATGTCCGTTTGGCTCATACAGCCTGGAAATTTCCATTGAATTGCGGATTACAATATGTTTTTCGAATTATTTTTAGCAGTTTCCGCAATTTCGGACTTAGCTCATTAAAAGAAATGTAGGTAGGTGGGTCTATTTAAATGTACATCGCACTTTTTTTTTTGTCTGCCACTGTCGTCTAAACTTTTTAACTCTGCGAGCAACATTTTTCTCAGATTGGTCGCTAGCTTTCTCTTAAGTGAACCATAATACATTATACAACATAGGTTATTTTACATACTATTGTCATTTTAACCTATACTATGCATTAAATGGCACAATATTTTTAAAAAAAATATTGCCCAATTTTCCTGACAGCGAAACAATAAACATAATACTGAACAATGTTGTCAACACATTATACAATAAAAATCAAAAGTCTTTTAATTTTTGTCATTATATTGTGCCACCTTCGAATATGACATACACATTGGCGATATCATTGTACAATACGAAAAATTGCACAATTATATTGCAATTGGGTGGGCCGCTTTTGTAACATATGTTGTTGAACTTAGGCTACGTTACAAAAATACAAAACAGTTTCTGAAAGCTGTTTTGTATGTGTTAAGTTTCATAAAAATCATTGCCAAACAATTTCAAGGAATATAATGCAAAAATGGCACAACTAATATATTAGTTTTGTAGAGAAAAATATATCATTCTACATGTTTTACTTTTATATCCCACTGTATGTACTCATTGCTGAAACGCCTTAACTTGCAAATCTGTGTTCGTTAAAAGAATGACAAAACAATACTGATATAAATGTATAGCAAAAATTTAATTGACGTAAACATGCGACAAATCTTTGAAATATATATATATTTCATGTTGATTCATGTTGCTGCATTCGACTTGCTTTGGAATATTTGCAAAAAGCAATGATTTTAACGTTATAAAATACAGATATTTTTAAAATTTCAAATTAATATATCTTTTGAAAATTTAAGCTCGTGAAGGCTTCTGGAGTCCATAGTTTAAACTTTTTTTATATAGTGCACCAGTCTATTGTTGCAAATGTGCGAACGCAGTTGCCTACTTATTTGTTTTATATATGACTTGATTATTGTAAAGGATTAGTATGTGGGTGTTAGTAAGTGCATATTATTTATGATTTAATTTTACTACAATTTTGACAGTATTATATTTGCTATAGTTGTAGTTTAAGGTCTTTGTGGTATAAACAAATGAAACACACTTTGTTACTCGAGTGAACTAAAGTACATTAGTTGTTGTTGTTTCATGTACAGTTTTGGTATCGCTTTAGCTTTTGTTATAATTTCGTTGTCTCATACATGATTGATGGTTTAGACAGTATTTAAATACAAACAATAAAGTTATTGTTGCCACTATGGCGTGTGCTAGTGTGTGTATGTTTAAATATTCGATTAATATCCTTAAAATTTCACAATAATTCTTCATTTGATTTGGTTCATTGAAGTTCAATTTGATATCTATCAAAATCATTGAATAAAATTTTTAAGGTAGTAGTTAATAGAGCAGATATTATAGATTATGAATGTTGATTAAATATAATAAATTCATATATTTGACAAGTACTTAGCTTTTACTTAAAATTTTACAGAAGAGACGTACGATGAAGATGTTATTGAAATATGTAACGAACTGTTTTCACAATAATATGAATGTTTATTAGAAACAAATTAAGAGAGAATTTCACATATATAGAAAAAAAACCATAAATTAATATAAAGTTAATCTGAAATAAATAAGTCCTCCTTATAGAAGTATTAATATTAATTACTACAAATATTAAATATTGCAAGCAATGATAAGAATACATTTTTTAAAGGACTTCTGAATCAATTTGGATACACATAGTACTGAGCTTTAATGCCCATAGTTTACTTTTTTTTAATTGGCTCTGGCTCTTGAGATTTGCCTTATATAGAAACTTAAGGAGGCTGAACCACATAATTTGTTATAACACGAAAACTAGCCATTCGATTTAATTAAATAAAGTTGAAAACCACAGGCTACCAAAAAAAATCATTTTGTTGGCATGTGCCATATAACACTGCATACCAGTAACAATCGCTAGCAAACAAAACTTTCTTCAAATTTGGTGTTATACTTGCGGTATAAAAATGTTTGCGGCCCTATGTTCCTTATAGGAATTGCAGGATGTAATATATATAAAAATGTTTAGAAGGATAGACCGGATTCTATATTAAATAGAAGAAAAACTAGTTGGACACTGCAGAGCAGTCTCATCCGTAACACTCTAACTTCCGTTCCCATAAATATATATTGTAGACGTTGATTTGGCGGTAGACCGTCTTAATAAATATCTTTGCTATGACAACAACTTATCTTGCAAATAACTGTCTGTAGGTCACACCATCCTTGTGGAGTCCTGATATTACACAGTCTCACAGCTAATGTAGCAGACTATTAAATGACGTTAAACGAACGTCGAGATAAACAATATATATGAAGAGATTTAAACATATTGTCAGAAGTACCAAAAGCAATCCTACCATTTGCTTCAGATATTAGCAACTTCACTCATTGTACCCAGCCCTTACACAGTCTATCTGGATAATGATAGATTAGAATGGACAGTATTGGCTTTCTGTAATATACCCACAGAAAAAACTAAATTTTATTTGCTGTACAGGAATTCAATGAAATAGTAAATATTTTGTCTAGAAAAGTAGCTACAAACAAATTTGTAAATATAGACAAAATTATCTCTATAATTTCATTAAAAAAACTCGTTTTTTCAGTATAAAATAATTTGTCTAAAAATATTTACAAATTGTAAACAAAAAAATTTACTAAATCAAACAAAAATCTTTACTGGATTTTCTGGAAAATATCAAACAATATTTTCTAGTATAAAAATACTAACAGATATGAAACAAAATGCTACTTCTATCTTTCGACAGGTGAGATTTAACAAAATTTACTCTGAGGATTGATGTCGTATCTTGTAGTAGGTTAGGTTTAAGGCTAGCTTTTCTCTATTTTGGATGAATAAATGAAAATAAATAGGGAACAGCTACTGTCTGAAAAAGCAGAGTTCAAAGAGAATAACATCGCTACAGATCCCCGCAGTTAAAAAGTATGCTGAAGGAATGCCCCAAGCAGTTTAAAAAAGTATTATTAGATCTCCAAGAAACTGGCAAGCAGCCAGAGGACTAAAAAACGGGCGATGTATAAACCTCCATTACGAAGTTCGAATGGAGACTGGGTAAGAACTGATGCCGAAAAAGGTACGCTATTCGATAACCGCTTTAAACAGCTGCTTGCTCCAAACACACTTTCTAATATAGTTGAGCTATATTAGAAGGTGGCAATTGAAAATGCTATCGCTGACTTAAATTCAAAGAAAGCTCCAGCTGCTGCTGGAATCAGCAACAAAATGCTTAAAGAAACTACCCAATAAAGCAAAAAACGATAGTTATATTAATTTTCAATGCTGTTTTGCGAATATAATACTATTCTGCGGAATGAAATATGTCATTGATCACTATGATAAGTCTATTGACATATATTTCAAAGCTATTTGCGAAACTGCTTGTGAATAAGTTGACCCCCATACTAAGTGTTTCATCATCAGTTTAGTTTCAGGAGATAACATAGCACTATCAAACAAACGCATAGGCTTGTGCACAGAAAAATTATCATAGGTTTCTATTTTAACACACATGTGTTTGAATTTGTTTTTAAAATTTATTATTTTTTTCTTTGGTTCTTATATATTCCAATAGAAAATTTTGATAGAAAAAAATTAAATTTTTTCTTATTAAATATATCCGAATTTTAGTGTTTAATTATACGAATTTCGTGATAGGTCCCATTTCCGTAAAATAAATATTTGAATTTATAAATTTAGTAATAGAATACGAATTATAGTTTTTTCTGTGTAAAGATGGTTACAAAAACATTCGAAGAAAAAAAATATTGTCCTACTCTCTTCATTGATGTTTCTCAGGCTTTTAATAAAGTATGGCATGAAGGATTACTCCGGAAATTAAAACAAAATTTACCCTCTAACACTCACAAACACTCTAAGCGTAAGCGCAAGCCCTCTTTTTAATATTAGTTCAATTTTACAATTGAAGGTTCAATAAATAGATTGAAAAGTAAGAAGAAAAATAAAAGCAAAACGTAAAAGGAAAAATCACAAGTAGAGGTTGCCTTAGACAAAAACAAAATGTAGAAAATTTCTAGACTCCGAAAGGAACTGAAGTAAGTTTGGAAAAATCTCCACACTTGTAAAGAGCTTAATTCAAATTGATTTAAAGTAGGTCATTTATTTGCCGTGACCGCGATGAACGAGAGGTATAAGAAGAACTTTGATAATGGGATCATGGTTGATCTAGAAAATATCAAGGTGTTAATTTCGACTCTTATACAAAGCCAAGTATATTTCTTTATCTTTTCAACTATTACTTGCTTTAAACAATCCTTTCTCAATAAAAAGAATTTAATTGAAAAATTAAATGGAACGAACTTAAGCATGAACGATAAAATTTCTTTGGAGCAAAACTATTTTTTTTTATAACTTTTGCAATAGCATCAAACTAAAAACCAACTCGAGACGTGAAAATAGTCTGAAATTTTATGAAAAGACAAACTAAATGAAAATATGTATGAAATTTTAAGAGCAAAGTCTCATCAACAACATAAAAAAAATTTTAAGTTTGAATAATCAAGGCGTTATGTTGTGTGCTAATAAGAGTTCGAATAAAAAAAATGCAAGTTAAAATTGTATCTGTCGAATACCCGACAAGATACCAATTAATAGATGCAATCAATGTAGGGTGGATGTTAATGAGCCTTAGTGTTGCCTTTTACTATAAGCTCATTAAAACTCTTTTATTTTTACAAAAAGTACCTGTGTCTATATAAGTTTGCTAATTATGTGTGTATTTTACTCGTTTTGTACTACTAAATATGGACGTGTGCATTTATGCATGTTTCTACACTTGTGCACTTGTGTATATTTATAGGTATAGTTTTTTCACATACACGTACGTAATATCACGCTTCTGTTTCGCAATTAAAACTTTTTCTGTATTACCAATGTACGTACATAAGCATACATGTATTCATACATATCTACATCGATACACACGTATGAAAGTTTTGTGTGCATGTGATTAGTTTGCAGCTTTAGTTGCTATGTAGCAAATAACCAAAATTATAATGATGATTATGCTAAAAGCATGGATATTTACTAATGAGCAGGTGTTTTACAGACATTCAAGTACAAATGCAAACGTACATTTATACGCTTAAAGCATATTTTAGTTTACACCTACAAGCATACAAGTATATGCATACAAATACTTATACATTTAAAAAAGTTTTTAGGCATATAAAATGTTATGCGTGACTAAATAAGAGGATGTGAAATATGAAAAGTTTTACTTTTCTTGCTAATAAAAAAAATATATAAAACTAAAGAGAAAACTTTAGAAATTGATTTTGTACGCTCCTTTATGTGCAATGTAGTGGAACAAGTTAATAGCATAGGTGTACCAAAACAACTTAAAATGCCAGTATTTTTTGTATTGGAAAAATACTTTCTTTAAAAAAAATTAAGAAAATATTACTCTGATAATCAGAGATGTTTTGACGAAATTGAATCGGTTTTAAGTCACAACCGCACTCGGAATGTGGAGAAATGATTTACGAAGTCTTTAAACTATTTTCCTACGAATTATGTCCGAAGTTAGCTTCTCCTTACTAAGGCATTTCTAAAGATTGCATTTTGGACGTCCACATCTTTGTATTGACAGCATTGTTTTTTTTTGACAGCTAACAGTGGATAGGTTTTGTAGTTAGCTAGATTATGGTAAATGGATTTAGCACATTCCTATAGGTCTGCAAATTTGGCAAATATTTTAGACCCTAGGTTTATTGCCTTATTTCTTAGCTGATATTTACATTGACAGAGGAGATGATTGGCAGTCTCTTTCAACTGTTTATTTTGAATCATTCTACAGAAATCATTGCATGAGATATTCAATCGCACCCAGAGAAGCCCCAAGTTGAAATATAAAACAAATATCGCAACCTTACTCTCGATAAATATTCGGATATCCTGACCTAATACCCTGACTAAACTTTTAATCGCTGATATATCAACCCTAAAATATCATACTTATATTTATGGCGTTAGGCTGAGGCCATACGGGCGTTTTTAAAACGCGGCGTTTCTGCTTTTTTATTAAATTTTAAGGCTCTCAATTTTTTAAAACTTCAAATTTAATTTAAAAAGGTGCACACCGGTAATTAATAGGTGGGCATTTGGTAAAAAAAATATTATGTTCTTATGTATGGAAATCAACTTAGCCCTGTAATTACCCATCACTCCTTATCAATAATAGTAACTCAACCCGTACAAATCATATGTAGTATCAGCTGTCTGAGCATTGTTTAACTTAGCTTTTTGTCTTTATATAACTTTTAATGGTAAGTGGAGGTAAAACGAAGTGATATTTAATTTGTTAAGGATTTAAGCTTTTGAAACTTTGGAACTTTTTTACATCAACTTGCATTGTCTTCCAAACAGCATCCGGTCCATCCGGCTGTTTTTAAATTTTTTTTATATAAAATGCTTTTCTTTAAGCGTTACATTATTAATGTTTGGGTGGCTCAAGCCAATGCGTACAGTAAAACAATTGCTGTAAGAGAATATGTTTGCAGGCAGCTAGCGTTGGTAGACGTAATTGACTTTCAAATCGTTAAAGAAATAATAAGAATAACGAGAATTTTTGTAATGAATTTGCAAAAAATGTGGGTGAAAAGCGTGAACACAATCTCTTCAAAAAACATTCAAAGTGGTTGTAGGGAAATATTGTGGATGACTTGAAATCGTTTTCAAGAATAATGAAGAATATCTCCTTGTTATCACGATTACCGGACTTAACGAAATATTTAAGATCATTTTAAAGGCCATTTCTAGCGGACTTAATATTCATGCAGAATGATTTTTAGTGTATAAAACACAAACAGTTGAAACTAATTTTAGCAAGTGTTTATATCTCAGTGGAATTTCTATCACATAAACCTTCGATCTGTGGTGAATAACAATGTAAGTGAGACCAATAAAAATCGATCTAAGCCGTCAGATGAGTCAAACACTACCGACATTGTAAGCGTAAGTTAGATGGATTTATTTATTATGGTGATTGCTCGGGCGGTGACTACATTTTATTCTACATTAGCTTTACTAGTAAATCCACATAATGGTAATGATATACATAGATGGTAGTTTTTTCTCATTAGAAGGTATAGAGGAGTAAGATGTTTGATGCACTATATTTAAATTTTTTATGGATTAACTTTATTGGTTTTTTCTTTATTAAGAATTAATTTCTTATATTTTTTATTTAATAACGTATAAAATTATAATATAACAAAAATAATTTCTCTAGAAACCAAATTTTGAGCATTTGTTCGGATATTTTTAGTAAGCCTGTGAAAATATCGACAATGAAATATCATTAAAACATGGCAACAATATTTTATAAAAGGGAATTAAATGCTCTACAAAAAAGGTCATAATCAGTTTTTTGATAGAGCTATTCATTTAGAAGTTATAAGCCATGTCCTGGATTGGTCCTTTTTACCAGTGTGCGGTGGTATTAATAAAACTGACAGTAAAAACTATTCACTTTCAAAAATGTTTGAAGTCGAATATTTTTAAATATTTGTTTTGTATTCTTATACATAGAGGTACCTGGACTCCAGGATTATACTCGACTCGGTATTAATCTAGATACTTCGCACTATCGGGTAACCTATCAAGTTATATGTCTTGTATTTTGCATAAAGAGAAAACTTTAGAAATTGATTCATCTTCGATGTTCCATATACTGTGGCTTTTCGAACAGGCTACCTTCTAAATATTGAGCACTTCCAATTTAAATTTAAATAAAATTACGACTTGCACACCGATTTTGCTGAAATTTGAAGAGTAAGTGGGAAAGAGTTACAAGCTCGTGATCTGAGACTTATTAATTTTAATTTAAAAAGCTATGGCTATGGTTTTTAAAAGGCCATAACTTTTGTTGTGTAATAGATAATATTTTTTTGTAACTACGAGAAACTCTAAACTCTGTTTTTTAATTTGGTTCATAGCTTTTTTTAATAGAAAATCGTCGTTTGGGAGCTTTGAAATTTCAAAATTTGTATATAAAAAGCATTTAAAAATAACTTAAGTTCGCTAGTGCGTATGAGTAATATAACAATCGCGCTAGGATTATATTAAGCAAGCGCATTAAAGTGAATACATAAAATAAAAGTATCTAATGAACATTGCAAAAAAAATTATCTGATAACAATAATTTTAAGAATTTTCTATGTCGCTTCTTCTGTATGTCTATCTGCTTATCTGAACACGCATCACGAAAAAACTACTCGATGGATTTTAATTAGATTTCGTGTGAAGGAGAGTAACAGGGCTCAGATATAGAATAATCTTTACGAAATGTCACCATTAATAGAATTTTATGTGAAACGCAATTATTTAGGGGTAAGTTTTAAGATATTAAAAATTTTTTTAATTAATATACAGAATTTAATTAGCATCATTGCTATTACTATTTTAAATCTATTCTATGTTCCACTTAAGTCCTGAAAAAATATATATGAATATACGTATATAATCTCGACAAAAAAACATTTGAAAATTTTATTGATTAAATCTGAATTTTCCATCTAATTTTGAATGCATTTCAATTGTAACCTCAATTGATTTCATATCCACACATCCTGTTTCCTGTTAATGAATGGTCAATAAAAATTGACAAATAATCCAATTTAATTTCAAATACCAAATGCAGCTGTCAAAAAACCATGTATGCATGCATTAGCATATTAGCAAACACCCACACCGACACACATATACATGAAAATTCTAATAAATAACAAATCAAAAGGATCAAAAACAGTAACAACAACCTTAGTTGCAAGCTAAAAAAAGCGAAGTATATAAAATGTACAAGTAAAACATTAATAACTACTAATATGGGCGAGTCTGAAATGTTCGCACGTAAGGTGATAAAATAGCCATCTGTAGATTTGTTAGCAGCAAACCTATTCAGGAAATACGAGGGTTACTTTTTACATTGTGATTCTGGTCAAATCTATGACTTTTCAGATGTTATTTCCACAACATTTTAAGATCTTAAAAACTTAAACGAAAAAAAATTGAGGAAAGTTTTCTAATCCCTGCAGAGTAAGGAAAAAAGAAGGTCATAATGCATTTTCCGCCAAAAGATATCCTTTGTCTGCTACAAGCTTTTAAATACAATAAAATATATTACAAAAGATCCTTTTTACTATTAGATTTATAAATAGTGGCCCTCATATGATGTTAAAAATTGTTGATATCAAGTGCCACCACTTTAACATCATATTTCAAATTTGCATTTGTTGGACTTGTGTCAGTGCGGCTTGAATACTTCCGATTAAGAAAAATAAAATTAAAATTCATGTAGATGCAAACTCGTAAATCACAGCAACAATCACTGTTATGCTGTCATCTAACTTTGTGTGTATATGAAAACATACATACGCATACCTACTGCTGTACGAATATGTATGTGGGAACAGCTTTATATTTTCGAATGAAATAATAATAAAATGCAAAGAAAAATAAAGGATATTCTGCACGTAGTCATGCAAACTTATATTTATACACAAAATAATATGGAAAAAGGCTTTTAGATCAGTATGTTAAGTTAGGTTAGGTTGAACAGGCTGCCGGTTTCTAACAACCGGCCTACTTGGGTCCTTTGGTCCCTTTGTGATGCCTGGGATGGATAGTAGGGAAGTTCAGAGAGGTGTCGCTCCTATCCCAGAGATTGGGTCGGTGTTAAACCAACCCGAGTATCTTATGAATGAATTTATTCCCCTAACGTCGCATTCCCCAAGGTCTGCTAGTTCGAGTAGTGACGGATTTCCCAAGTATGACGCCCTATTTCTATATAGTGCTGGACATCGACAGAGGAGGTGTTTGACAGTTTCTTCTTCCTCCTCATTCTGACAACTTCTACAGAAATCATTAAAATGAAGATTTAATCTTCTGGCATGGACACCAATAAGACAGTGCCCTGTTATGACCGCTACGAGTATACGCAGCTGTTGACGAGGGAGCCCCAGTATGGTTGCAGATCTTGCGAAGTTATACTGGGGCCAGATGGATCTGGAAACCTCACAAGTGATTTCATTTGTCCATCTGGTTTGCGCCTCTCTAAATAGTTGGTGCTGAATTTGTATTTTACAGCTTTTTAGTGGGACACCTACTAATCAGTCGATGTCATTTTCATGTAGGCGGGCACCGGCCTTTGCTAGACCGTCCGCAATAGTGTTACCGGGCACCCCCGCGTGACCCGGAGATAAGTACACAGAAAAAAATAGACAAGAATTATATTCAATAAAACCATGTTATTAAAAAAAATATGAATTTCAATAACATTTATCTTTAACATAATAAAATATTTCGTTGTAAGTATTTCTTTTCCATGCCGGTTATTTCTTTTCTTTTTATACATAAGTACTTAAAACAAGTTGTATCCCATAAAAAAATAAATGGGATATGGCTCAGCTAGAGAGTGTATGCTTTACGTCCGGAAAGCCCGGGTTCGTATTCCAGCCATGTCAACATTTTTTTAATTTATATATATATTTTTATTTTGAAATAATTTTGTTATCAATATAGGGGAATTCTTTATCACAGGAAATTTGAAAAAAAAAATTATTGAATACCGGGATTTTTGTTATCAAAAACGAAACTTATTTTTTTCTGTGTAAATCAGCGTCAAATTCGAATATCTACGTATATCTATATATTATCTGAAGCCATCTGATGGAATAGAAAGCACAAATTTTGCACACTTGTAGTAATTTCTCTTCGAAATATCGTGACGGAGCCAGATTTTTTATTTTCGGTTTGTGGACGTGGGGCGTTGTTCAATATTAGTTGGCTAACTAAGAAATTAGCCAACTCAAACTGAATGTCATATTGTTTATTTTGTAAAATCATGAAAATTTTCCATACATTTTTTGTTTTAAAGTTTGAAAATTTTAAGTTTTGAATTTGAAATGTATGAAAATTTTTTATATTGGCTCAGTATGTCCGGATCAGTGCTGAAGTGAAGTGTAATACTTCTACAAAAACCACTAAAATTTTCGTCTGGTTAATCCTTTTTCAAACCATTATATTAATATATATGTACCCTTGGTAGAATTCTCCCTGAGTTTTGATTTTAAACTTCTACTTCCTAAGATGAATATAGTAGGACCTGTCCGCGTTTCCCTTGAAATCAATCGTCTGCCTCTTAGTGTCCATCAATCAGACGCCGCCTCTAAACTACACGTTGCCTATTTGCGAGCTGTCACCATCTCGCTATTCCAATGTTCTTCTGTTCGTTTATGTTTTTGAAATGTCTTCAGTGTTTTCTGCTTCCTTGAGGGTTGTATGATAAAGTCCGGTGGCTAATTTCGAACTTTTTTTCTCGGAGAGCGCATCCTATCCAAACATGTTTTCGACTTCAGATAACGGTGTTTCTTTTTTGCTGACCTATTAAAGCGGCCTTTGGACTATCAAATTTAGTATTAATACTTGTCAAAATCTCAAATCTTAAGTAAAGATGCAACAGTGTGAAAACAAATTGTTATGATCTATCCAATAATAAGTAAAGATAGATCAGATAGAAAAATTTCGGCAAAGACTAAATTGAGTCACAATAAAAAAAATGCATGGCACGGATTTATAAAAAAAGAAGTCTTGCATTCTATTTGCTGGCAAAAGCTATTTAAATAGCTGATGTTTCCTAGTAAAAAGCATGCACCTTCATAAGTGGTAAAAGTGAAAAAGAACGCTGTTTAGATGGTGTAGCGGCCTGTCGAAATCAGTAGTATTGATCCATTCTGCTAATCGGATTTGAAAATTCCAACACTCCACTCTTAATAAAAATAATTTGAATTTACATTATTTCAAAATATTGAACTAGAAACGGAAATAATAAAAATTTTCAGACATATACCTACCTATTCAGTTCAAAAATAAAAAAATTACGTAAAAATAAGTAGAGAAACTTGGCAGTATTGTGGCATTCATCATTTCATTTTAACCGGGTTGTCTTTTGCACAAACAAACGTAAGAATAACTAAAACAGGTGTGTATCTGTTTGCCGGCATAAATAAAGAAAAAAGGAAAAACGAAAAAATTTGCTTTACTGCAAATTCTTTATGTTACGTTTTATTTGGAATGTGATGGTGTCGAAACCAAATATAATGCGAAAATTTTCTTTAAGGTTTTTTGACAGTCAGACTGATTTTGATTTAATTTTCTTCCTACAAAATCTAATAAAAATCTCAAAGCTTGTATTACAATGTGAATATGCCTTAAGACACAAAGTTCTTCGTTTGTAACGCAAAGAGGCTAGTATATATGTATGTAAGATTTGTCTAACATGAGGTCTACACGTAACATAATATGTATGTAAGATGCAAGCTTCAAATTTAATCACAGAGATAATTATGTTACGTGTAGACTTCATATATATATATATATATATATATATATATATATATATATATATATATATATATATATATATATATATATATATATATATATATATATATATATATATATATATATATATATATATATATATATATATATATATATATATATATATATATATATATATATATATATATATATATATATATATATATATATATATTAGGGCTGTTCAAAAAAAATTTTTTTTTAATTTGATTATGCATAGTAGCTTATTTTGTTCCTTTTTTATAAACATTGCTTTGTGCAAAAACTCAAACAAATCGAAAAATATTTAGGGGTTGCTCAAAGGACTTCTTTTTATTGAACTTTAATCATATAATCTAAGCAAAATGTGCTAATCAGCATTACATAAAAACCACTTAACACAATCTAAAATGCATTATGATCTTGTTATCGCGGATTATACGCTTTAAGTGTAACTTTTCGAGCATCGGGAACTCTCTTTCTGTGATCCTCTACCACCTGAATTAATTTCTGCATTTCTGTCTCATTCTTCGTAATAGA
Source organism: Panzeria rudis (assembly GCA_956483635.1). Taxonomy (NCBI): domain Eukaryota; kingdom Metazoa; phylum Arthropoda; class Insecta; order Diptera; family Tachinidae; genus Panzeria; species Panzeria rudis. Next base: position 126,324,229 of record OY101449.1, read on the forward strand.
TTCGTTGAAGGCAGACATTAGAGCAACAGAGCGTTCTGCTGCATCGTTAACCACTCTCAAAGAATCAACAAATATTACAATCATGATCAATTTCCAATTCACAAATCGACACCGGTACAAAATAGTAAATTTTCTAAAGAAATAGGTATACAAAAGCTATTCTATAGCAAATCTTTGGGAGCGTTGAGCAACCTCTAAACGTTGTTCGATTGAATATATTTTTTGCAGGTCTTATTTGCGCTCCAAGTGGCACAAAATAAGCTACTATGCGTTTAGATCCGATAAAAAAAATTTTTTCCCACTATGTCGTGAACGGCCTTAATATATATATATATATATATATATATATATATATATATATATATATATATATATATATATATATATATATATATGTATATATATATATATATATATATATATATATATATATATATATATATATATATATATATATATATATATATATATATATATATATATATATATATATATATATATATATATATATATATATATATATATATTCATTATAAAATTTTATTACAGCGTTGTTATAAGAAACCTTATAACAATAATCTTATAAGATAAAGCGTTAAAAAACACGTATATTAGAATAAATTAGTGAGCATGTGTAAGTGTTTATTAAAATAAATAAAAAGCGATGTTTTTGATTAAATTTCTGTGATTTTATATTTGTAATTAAAATTAAAAATAAAATAGCTAATTATGCAAAAGTTGTACATATTAACTCGATGAGCATTTGCATAAAATGAAATCTTATAAGAAGAGTAAACTTTCGTCTTCCCCTTGTATGAGACGAAGAGAAATATTGACATTTTATCTTTTTTATTCTGCTGACGTTCTCTCCCATGTTATCTCAAGTTTAATCGCAGTTGTTGGCGCTAAGTAAGACTTCTTTTAACAAATACTTGTAACATGTTTTTTTATTTGTTCTAATATTTCGATTCGAAAGAAACCATTTTCGAAACACAATATATAAGGTATACACACACGAATGAATTTCTTTTCGAATCGAAATACATAATAACCCCCGAGGTCTCGCTAGGGTAAAAAGCACTGACAGTACACATGCTCTAAAAAATGGGAGTTTTTCATTGTCGAATTGTAGCAGCAAACACATCATATATTGTACATAATAAAATATTTAAATCAAAACTTTTATAAAGAACCTGCAAGCTGAGAATTTACAATACCATCATAAGGATTATAGCTACTTAAGCTATGTACAGACGATAGTCAGATCTTACAATATTGTAAGTAAAATGTGCTAAACATTTCTTACAATCGTGTGAACTGAAAATTTTTGTCTGACAACGTTGGCAGAAAAACTATTTTCAGTCGATTTTAGTACTACCTGCTGACAAAAAATTATCAGACATCTCACAATCGTGTGAACACATCGCATTGCCACTGTCAGATTATTGTCAGAAATTTTTTTATGATCAGATGTGCGAAGTTTCTGCATCTGACAATGGCGTCATTGTCAGATTTCTTTATATTGGCAGCACTGGACACATCTTCTTTTAGGGAAAAAGGAAAATGAAAGAAACTATGCAGCTAAAATAGTTAAAATTGCTTTTTTATGTTTAATACTAATTTATATTTCCACTTTTTAAAGTTAACACAAGTACAGATGCTAAATAATAAGTGATTTGGGTTTGTCAGCGCCAACCAACAGATCTGACAATTTTTGCTTCTGACAATCGTGTGAACTGCTAATTTTTTTACCGACAATATAGTCAGATAAATTAATTGTCAGATAATTGTCTGCCAATAAATTGTAAGCTTTTAAAACAACTTTGATACAACAATATAGCTTGTGCTGACAATTTTTTATTGTCAGTATATCGTCAGCACATTGGCAGATCTGACAATATTGTAAGATCCGACAACAGTCTGTACAGGTCTTTACAGATCAGGAGTTTGGTCCATGACGAATTCCGAAGAAGAGTCTCTCAGAATTTTCGAAAGAAAAATCCTTAAGCGAATATTTGGGCCAAGACAAAATGAAAGGCGAGATTATTTCCTAAGAAGCAATGAAGAACTTTTACAGCTAAATCAAGGCGAGGATGTAGTAAGATATATTAAAGCGCAAAGACTCAGATGGATAGGCCATGTAATAAGGATGAATCTAAACCGGGCGCAAAAGCTTGTTCTTGACTATACACCACAAAATTTCAAGACATAAAGACCTGTCACGTAAGCGCCTAATTGACAATATTGAGGATGATATGAGAGCAATTGGACTAAGGAGTTGGAGCACCAATGCTAGAAATAGACAGGAATGGAGAAGAGTTGTGGTGAAAGGCAAAACCCACCCCGGGCTGTAGAGCTGAATGATGATGATGAAATTATTTTTCGAAAATTTTCAAACTGTTTTGCAACTATTAATTAAATTTATTTTTATTAAGACAAAGATACACTCATTATAATTTCGTCTGGGTGTGTATATACCGGAACAACTTTATTACTTGTTTAGAAAAAAAACTTTATAATAAACATTTCTTATAGAAGAAGCAGTAATTTGATGCAAATGAAAATATTACATTATAAAATTTGGATATAAACAAACTACTCAATATATATGTAGAAAAATATATGTAAATGAAATCCCCTAAGCCCGTTAAAAATTATTATTCTTTCCTGCTCCTTTCTGTTTATCAAATACAAAATCCATTAAGAAACGACATTTATTTCCCCATTTTCAGGTCACTTTCCAAAGTCATTTATATCAAAGCTATTATTCATGATAGAGCATTTCCTTGTAAGCATATGTATGTATGTCTTTACGTATGCAGATGTGTATCCGTATGTATGTGTGTTGCTTTTTATACCTGTTCCAGTTTTTGTGGTTTACTATTTCAAAACTATATATCATGGGTATTTTCTATTTAACTGCTCATGTTGTATTGTATGCCGCCATAATGCTGCACATTTCTTATTTTTGTTTGTTTTTCTCATTCGTATATTTCCGGTTTTGTTATTTTCATGGAAATGTCTGCATAGAAATTTAATATGTAAAAAGTAAACACAAACCAGGTAATAGCTATAGTTTTTTTCTTCTTCTTCATAATATAATTTGAAATTGTTATTTTTAGTTTAATAAATTTGGGTTACTGTCCTTGTAGATCTCTCAGAACTTTAATAGTGTTGTATGAAATTTTATGAGGAACAGTGACATTTGAAGAACAGTTTAGAAAGTTTTAAGGACTATTATGGCAGTTATTGTACAATAATTATTTACATGAAGTTAAAGGAATTTGTTAAAATAAAGTTGTTCTTCAGACGAAGAATGAAAATAATAGAAGCAGTTTTAAAAGATCATTTGTAGCGTTTAGATAACAGTTTGGTAGCTCGTTAGCAAGAGTTTGTTGAATGAAATGAAAGTCTGCTACGAAAACTAAACATTCTATACATACTGCATTTTATTATACACCACTGTGCACTGCATATACAATTGCTCTAGTATCAGTAAAATATTGCAAACTTCAGTTTTGTTTTCAATGCGTATGTGCTATACATACTTCTTTTAAAATTTCATATATAAACTGAGCTAAAATATTCTTATAGCATTAATTTTTTTATATCATTTTAACAATTTCATATTGGGTATTCCTTTTGTTTAACCACATCTAGTTATTTCTTTCATTTCATGTGAGCTTAAATTGAATAAGTGTATTTCGTCAGAAAAGACATAATCGTATACGGAAATAAAAAGAATATAAAAAAATAAATGAAATAAATGTGCAATACATTTGATTAAAAATCATGCAGGAAGACAAACTGGCTGATGGAATACCGCAGAAACTTCAGAATATTTTGCGACAAAAACATAAAAAATGTAGTTAAGGTACATTTAAGCAGAAAAATTACAATCACATGCACAAACATGTACATGCATGAACAATCAAAACCTTCGGAAACAGAAAATAAAAAACGTATACTATAAATATAAAAAAATTAAATAAATTTATAACAAAAACGTGATGTGGTTGTTGATGAAAGTGCAACACACTCACCAGGAATAAAAAACGTTAACTGTACACATACATACAAACATATATTAGGAATCCGAAAATTCATATGCTTTTCCATTTCCGATGATATGTGAATAAAAAAAAGTCAGCAATTTTTATTTTTCACCAATAATTTTATTGAAAATAATTTGGAAGAATAATCTGAAATTTGGATTTAACAGTGATATTTTTAAAATCTTCGAACCATCTTAATGTTAAGATTTTCCGAGATATTAATACAAGCTTGAGTTGGGATTTGTGAATGGCATGAGTTATTCGTGACTACGTATGATTGAAAATCGACCAATAAAAGTTTGGATTTAGAAAGAAATTTATCAAAATCAAAATTTCATTGAAAAATTTCAACAATTAATGATTTTATATCATAAAGAAATAATTAATAAGCAGAAGACACAACATAACAACATTTTTCTTCTTGTGTTGTAAAACGTCTTTCTGTTCAAACTAACGTTTGAACACTAATTTATTATTGTCTTGAAATGTATTATTTTCTATTATTAACGAAAGTTATAACATATTATAACAACCAATGAATTCTACTTACCCTGAAATATTAATAATAATAATTATATATTCCCATCAATCCTATAAGGAGCATAGGGCCTCAATAAATTGGTTGAATGTACGCCTGTCTTGTGCCATCCCTTTCACCTCACTCCAGCTTTTGTTCATGGCCGCTACCTCTGCGTCAATCTGTCTTCTCCACGTGTGAGCAGGACGTCCTCTCCTTCGATTGTCCTGTGGATTCCACTCTATGGCATTCCTTGTGATGTCATTATGCGGCCTTCTAAGGGTATGGCCAATCCACCGCCATTTATGCTTTTTTATTTCAATGCCTATAGGCTGTTGATTGGAATACTCCCACAACCTGCTATTGGACATAACTCTTGGCCAGAAGATTCTTAAAATTCTACGAAGACATTGATTTATAAAAACTTGGGTCTTGTGCATGTCTCTGGGTGCAGCGTTCCACGTCTCGCAGCCATAGGGAAGGGTGGATTTTACATTTGCGTTAAATATGTTTAATTTCACGCGCTGGGAAATTGATGACGAACACCAGATGAGTCTTAATCGGCCGAAAGTTTGTCGAGCTTTTTGTAAGCGACTGTCAATGTCTACGCTTGACCCGCCATTTTTTGATATTATGCTTCCAAGGTAGCAAAATTGGTTGACATCATCTATCTGACTATTATTAATGTTGAATAAGTCTTGATTTGTCGTGTTGATTCGGAGCGTTTTTGTTTTGCCCGTATTTATTTTAAGGCCCGCTGCCACTGCAGCTTCTGATATATTCCTCAAATTTCTTGAAAGATCTGAGAAGCTGTGCGCTAGAAGACAGATATCATCTGCGTAGTCCAAGTCATTTAGGCGACCTTGTAGTCCCCATGCTATTCCTTTAACATTGTGCAGAGCTTTTTTCAAAATTGTATCTAGCACAATGTTAAACAGGAGGGGTGATATGATGCAGCCTTGTCGGACCCTGAAATATTATATATCGTAAAATCTTGTAAAGTTGTACACACCGTAATATAATCTTTACTGGAAAATTTCCACATGTCAATTGGATTGACTTCAAGTTTCCTCAAAAGCCGAAGAATTTGTTAAATACTTATTTTTTCACTTATCATCTAACCACGGTGTGAACAACTACATAAATTTTTATACTTGCCTCTGTATATATCTATATACCTCAAAAGTTAAATAAATTTGGAATAAAACCCTAATTTGAAAAGAAATATTTTACTAATTTGATTATCTTCTTTTCCCCAACTCCAATTATAATTACTCTTCCTGAGTATATTATAATTATAATCTCCCTTTAGATACCCTTTACTCTGCCCCTACATTTATTTCAAAGGTAGATTATTTAATACTTTTGGTGTTCACCATACACTTCCAAAAGTACACTTTCAAAACTCTTAAAAATGCTTAAAATCTCAATACATTATTGAAAACTACATATGATTTTTTAAATTTTGATGTGTGATATGTCACCTTTCTCTATTATGAGTGTAAAATTTATGGACTTGTAAGTAAAAAGACCAGTACTGAAAAAACTTTCCATGGTCCAAAAGATAATGGACAACATGGTGTATGATTAATAGTTAGTATTACATAAACCTTATACTGGCGCAAAAGTGTTATAGATCTTAAGAGATTTTTCATATGCATTAACTTTTTGTTACTGCTGTAAAATCGTTGATTGTTGATATTTTCAAATAAAGTTTTGCAGTTATATAGGAATTTATGAACTAAATAACAGAAAAGAAAAAAATAATAAAGCCTTTCTTTTGAGAATCTCAGAATTCTTAAGAAATAATTCGCAAGAAATCCCAAAAATAAAATTCAGATGAATTTTTCTTATATACAGAAAAAAGTTATGATAGTTTTTTTTTTTTTTTGAACAAGCATATTTTTGAAACTGATTTAAAATGTCAAAAGAATTTTTTATATACATACATATATGTAAAAGAGTGATGGTGTTTTTTTTAACTAAAAATTTTTTAAACTCAATTTTTTTTTAATGTTTTAATTTAAAAATGAATTATTTTTTAGTTCAGACGGGAGAATTTCATGAAAATTTGTTTATATCTTTTCATGAAATATCTTTTAGATTTTATTAAGGGCTATAATATAGGAAAAAAATTGGATGAGAAACAAAAAATTGCAATCAGTAAAAAACTTTACATGGCCGAAGTGCCCTACTTTGAGACTTCATAGCCCCACTCCTGAGCAAACAAGAGAGCTGCTAATTAAAACATGAATAGAAATACTTCTCTGCTATCTCCGCGTGAAATGTTTTTCTGATAGAACTACCTAAATAGAAATACCTGATTTATGTTCAAAATATTTTGATTCTGTCCCATTGTGCAGCGCATCGTTCTTACTATGACAACAATCTTATTTTGAGAACGAATCGTTCTTATTTTTACAACAACCCTTCTAATTTTGAGAACTCATGGCTCTTACTTTGACAACAATCGTCTTATTTTGAGAACACATCGTCCTTATTTTTCTGAAAAGGTTGGCCCTTTGGTGCGCAACCTATATGAAAACAGGTAACAGATACTTATATTTTTATTAATTTATTTTTTATTAAATTTAATATTTTTAAATTTATACATCTATACATACATTTATTTTTTTAACGTTATGATTATACTCTTATAATTTTGTATATTCTCATCATTTTGAATTTTTCTCATAGTTTTTTTTTATTTCGTAAAAGCTGCAGGTTTCAAATATACGAATAGTCACCACACATAACACAAAAATTTTCTGGCCTGTTCATATAACATCTTTTATATGTAACCATTGCACTAAGGACTTGTAAATTAACAAATGTGAAATAAAAACAAATTTTTTTGGATGGAGTGAGAAAAGAAGAATTTAAATATTTTTTATATAATGTACAATATCTCTGAAACTAGAGGGGCTAGAAAACTAATAAAGCTATTTGCGTAATCAGCGGACGAATCAATTTTTTGAAATTAAAATAAAAAAAGTTTTTATTACTAAACCAAACACAAACGATTTTTAACATGCTCGCAATAAAAGTAATACTCATCAAAGTATACTCATCAATGTGCTTCTACATAATAAATTATGTAAATTATGCAAATGCTAAATATCACTATCGGGTATGCTCTGTATTTCATGTGGAATTGAAATGTGCGCAATTATCTAAGCATTGTTGTTATAAATATTAATTTGCAACAACAATGCTTTGATAATTCCGCACATTTTAATTTCACATGAAATAGAGAACATACCCATATATCTTTAAAACTAGAGCTGTAATGGAAAATCTAATGACGCCATCGTAATCCGAAGATGAAAATAAATAAGGACCAGCTATTTTTATTTAAACAACAAAACCACTGTTTTGCTGTGTAATTTGACACCAGCTGTGCATAATTTTAGAACACCTTATTCCCCTCTGTGTACATTTTCTCATAAACCAAACTAAGTTATTTTCCTTAATTTCGGCGAAATTAACAATGTACATCCATGTTCCTCGTGGTGTTTTACATTAAGTGTTGAACACATCTTATACCTTAAACGTAAGCCCTATAAGATGTCCTTGTCGAGTCAGTATAACTATGAGCAAAAGGGGAAGGAGGAAGGAGGAAGGAGAACTTTGATTTTGGAAAAAAATTATTTTGTTGTACAGTGTATATATGCTCAGTTTTTTTTAATTATCTGACTTTACATTTTAATGAATAATTTCAAGGCGAATTCACTACAGGTGAACTGTACTAACAGCTGATATCTTTTTTAGCATTTTCATAATAAGCGTATGTCAATATATACTATCTGCTTTGTTCATTCGGCATTAAACAAAGATTTAACAAAAAAAAATGTTGTTGTTTTTGTTACATGTTATACTTTTTGTACTTGTTTTATTAGTGCGATTACATGGCATCAATTTACCTTGAACTAAAGTCAATAATTAAACATAAATTTTTATGAAATAAAACTTTTTCCAAAATAAAAATTTTCCAATTATGCATTAAAATAAATATATTTTTTCAAAATCATTGAGTATCCAAAAAAAAATTTTAATTCCTTAAGATTAATTTTATTTCTAGTTTTCTTGTGTTTTTGAAATAAAATTGGAAAACCACTTCACAAGTTAAGGTGATATCGATGGAGCAGCCTCTTGAAAATCTCAAGTCTTAGAAAAAAAATTTTAAGAAAAAACAGTATCCGTAGCATATAATATTGCGACTGTTAGGGATCCATTAACTATTACACATCTAATACCTTCTTCAGACATACGGCTTAGTTGCGCAATTTAGGAAATTTACGCAATTAAGGCATTAATTATGCTCAATTTACCATACAAGGCTTCTATTAATAAATTGAGCCATTAGTACTTAATTTTTTCATAAATTGAGTAAAGTTCGAAATGCAACGCTTTGTGTACAGTGGCAAGCCCATGGTGTAGTAAGTATACAGATAGATGGCAGTATAACGTCAGAGGATTATTTTTTGCTCTGGTAATTTTGTGCACACAGTGCTTATTTTGTTGTCAACCATTATCTAGTACATGCTTTATTGTTGTATTCGTTGCCCTTATGCGGCCACCTTGATACTTATTACACTATTGGCAAGTTAAAAGCTAATTGAGTAAGCGCAATTTACTATGTGTGAATACTAAATTTAATTGCTCAATTAAAACTAAATTGCTTCAATTAAAAATCCATGTCTGAACAGGATATAAGATATATAGTGGTGACTAAAAATCATGACAAAAGTTTCATTTTATCGCATAGTGTTATACGGCGACAAGCAGTCAACGGGATAGTTGAAACTAAATAATAATTATAGCGAGTTTTCTTTTCTATTAAAGACTGAAAAAATTTTTTCTACATGTTTAATTTTTTAGCTTAAAATATTTCTTTTTTATGAACTACAAAGGGTGAGTTACTGATATTGTTAATACTATTTTTTCATATTATAGCATTTTCCATTTCTGCAGAAGAAAGTGGTGTAAAATAATAAAGACAATATTTCTTTTGTGCTTTCTTATATATTTATTTAATTTCTTGTATTGTAAAATAAGCATCCTTATTCCCAATTACAATTACAATTTTACAGTACTTCAAAGAAATTTTTCAATACCCTACAAATTTATATTACACTAGACTAAAATAGCTTTGAAGCTTAAGTGTAGACATGTAAGTATATAGTCGCTGGTTAACAATACAATTTAAGTTTTCTTTCTACATACGTGCCAAAGTTTATATTTTTAAAGCAATTTGGCAATAAAAAAAGAAAAAATGGAAAGTTTATTTTGTGCGTACAAAAGGATTTCCAAGAAAACCTATTTTTTATTTAAGTCTTTAATCTCACTTCATACGTGTTCAACAACAACACAGCTAAAAGCTTTGTATCCCTTAACACATAAAAATCGCCCGGTTTTCTTCATACAAGTTTGGAAAAATAATATATAAAAAAAATCAAACATGTAAATTCATTTTCTGTATACATGCAGAGTATGAGTATTTAATAAATAATAGATGTTATGTTACTTGAATATGTGTATATAATTCATATGTGAATACATGTGTGTAAGTAATACCTCAGGGTATAATTTGTACTAACGGGGGTTTTTTTTTCTTTATTATGTTATAGCCTTAGGAGTTAAATTTAACAAAAATTAAATATATCATTACATTTTTACGAATTGTAATTTTATATGACTTTTTATTTAAACCTTAAATATAATTCTTTCGATACATATGAAAAACCTTGGCAGCAGCTATTGGTAGAGAAAATTTTTCAATAGTGATAAGGTGCTACCAAATTAAAACATGTCTAATATTTATACAATAGGGTAAGGCTTGTAGAATTATAATCCGTTAATGGAAGATATAGTGGCTTTTATTTTATATGTGTTATCGATTTAGTGTTGAAAACTTTCCAGTGCCTTAAGAACAGATTTATTTATTTTTTATCATAAGTCTTTCAATTTTACAGATATGTACTTAAGTATTCTATTTCCTGAAGATTTCTTGTATTCTGCCATGTTTTAATTAAAATCTTTGATAAACAAGAAGATTAAAATTAGAAATTTAAATTTATTTTTAAAAATAACACAATGTTGTAAAACATTTATAACCCTTTTGTGGTTTAACTGTTTTCTTTTATACTACAAAACACCACAAACTCCCACTCTTAAAATGATAAACATTTCATAATAGCCGTCATATTAAGGCAGCTGTACTAAAAGCGACCTTAAATGACAACTTTGCGTTTAAATGTAATCCGCCATAGCAAATACTGTATTTAGCAGTATTTAGCTCTTTTATAAGGCTCCTCCACTCCTTGTGTTATTTATAATCATGTTGCTGTGTACGCTTTTTACTTTTTAATTTCAGTTTCTGTAGTCGCTATAGCTGTTGTTATATCCAGAGTATAGAGTCATCGACGTCATGTAAAACACAACATATGATTTTTTAAATTATGTACATGTTGTCCTTATTATATGATTTCTTGTCTTTTTCCCCCTTTTTTAAATCTATCTTTTGTTAGTCCTTGTTATATATGACGACAGAAAAGGGAATTAAACAGAATGAAAAAAGGCTGTTTGCAGAGACAAGAAATGACAAGTTTGAAAATTGTATGGTTAAGAAGTACAAAACACATAAAAATTAATGCGCTTCATTAAAAAAAAATTTCGAAAAAAATGTGCTATGATGACAAAAGAAAAACAAATCTTTACAAACACTATTTTACTTGTGCTACGCATATATAAGTCATAACATGAATACAGATGTATCGGTTTAAACTAGTACCAGCAACATCCACCCTAACAATAGCTGAGGTAGTGCCTTGCTGGATTGTTTTATTTAAAATTTTTGAAAGCTTCAAGTTTTTATATGTAAAAGCACTATGACCACAATAGCGCACAGCCTTCAGGCAAGACACTTGAAAGTGTTAATGAGCAACACGATTGTTACTCAAATAAATATTAAATAATGTACTTACATACATACATACATACATACATACATACATACATACATACATACATACATACATACATACATACATACATACATACATACATACATACATACATACATACATACATACATACATACATACATACATACATACATACATACATACATACATACATACATACATACATACATACATACATACATACATACATACATACATACATACATACATACATACATACATACATACATACATACATACATACATACATACATACATACATACATACATACATACATACATACATACATACATACATACATACATACATACATACATACATACATACATACATACATACATACATACATACATACATACATACATACATACATACATACATACATACATACATACATACATACATACATACATACATACATACATACATACATAAGTAGAAGAGTAAAGAAATATCATATTTATGTTGATTGGTTTTGCTGTTTGGCGTTTCAGCATAGAAAATTCTACAGTTGGTTTATGATTTGCAACATGTGCTAAAGGGAAATATGCCCAAATACACGTTTTATGAAAAATATTTTTACTACCCCAATTTAACGTGTTGAAAAGAAAATTATTACGGTGACACCATTTTGTAGATATTGTTAATACTTCGGCACTAACAATAATTACCACCTGCAAAAATGTATGGTAAGATATTGGTATGAAATTTAATAAAATACAGGGTGTAGAAGTACTGAACGACGACAATATACTTTGGAAGTAAACCAGCCATTTCTAAGCCGACAATCCGATCAATGTAAAATTGCGTATGGACATAGCTCAAGTAAACTCGTTTCAAAATTAAAGTTTATTAATTTTTAAAATCTTGATCCAGTATTTTCAGGGTAGCAGATCCAAATTAAAAGCAATAATTACAATTGTTTTTTTTTTGCTAGTTAAATAACAAAATTTCAAGTTAATTGAAAAAACTGATAGAAATAGTTTCTCTGAGTTGAAAAACATACAATTTTCAATATAAAATTTTAAACATGTTGAATTTTTTTTACTACTTTTCCCCAGAAACCTCCATCATTCTTTTCTCTATAAAGAAATTTTTTTGGGAACATATACATAACTATTTTAAATTTGTCAAGAACGTATCTTCGCAGGCACTATATCGGAAAAAGTTTTATAAAACTTTTAATTTTTGTTGTTCTTAGACCCTCCTAAAATCGACTTATTTTAAAAAATTTAATTAAAAAAAAGAACATCTTTCAGAAATTCTTTTTTGCATGAAGTTTTTCGCCAAAGTATTTTATGGGCCTTGGATAACGTGACAGAAGGTTTTTTCAAAAAGCGGGACCTGAACGATTGAAAATCGGGTATACACATGATTTCTTTTAAATATATTCAAGTATAACCACATAACTAATAAATAATTCAAAATCACATTGTTATTTAATTATTGCGTATTACATCGAAGCGAATGTCCGTACACGAAGCGAATGTCCGTACA